>CM041777.1:138575699-138597462 GCA_023374045.1 Limonium bicolor | reverse complement strand
TCAAGGTTATTGGCCCTTGTATATTTGCATACATACACATACATATTGGTCTCTCTCTCTCTCTCCATATATATACATAGTTCTTTGTTATACTTATTTGACCAAATTATATTCCACTTATATATTTATATACCCGTATACGTATGTATTGATACATATATATTTATATCCATACAATATAGTCCATTGTTATACTTTACTTGACTAAGTCATATTCTAACTCTTAATTACATTTTATTTTATGTACCGGTCAACTTAACCACTTGGTCGATCTGTGATGTTTTGGTCAATCTAGTTTGACTTGGTCAAGGTTACAAGTCAATGTTTCATTATGTTCAATATTTATTTATCAACCCATACCATATCATATTATAACACTTATACTTATATTTCCAAATCCATAATTCTCTCCACATTAACTTTATATAATTTATCAATCATATTATATTTTTCACCCTATATTATAAATTCATATCGTGTGAATTATAAGTTTCCATAACGAATTAATTCCTTATTTCTTGTGGAGCATACACTTATTTATTTGTGTCCTTTATTCACAAATCTTTTTCCCAAGAATTCATCTTAATATTATACAAGGTACTTTACACATTATCACCTTCCTTATATTATAAGGTTTCTTATCATATATTATACTCCCCAAATTTCCAACTTAAACCCATTATTCTATGTGGTTATTTATAAGGTATAATTATACCCCATTAATCTCTTTATGATATACCCTTTTATACTTTAACATAAGGTCACATTATATCATCCTAAACTTTATAATATATCACTCATTGTTTCTGAAAATTCCAAACCAGCCACATTATATTCGACATTTAAATTCCCTCCCCCTTTATTTTAGGTTATTTACAAAATCACCCAAACATTATTCTTGTTACATTTCTAACCTTATTTAATTGAGACCTAAGATCCCAAAACATTATAACAAGCATATACATACATATATAATTTCGAACAACACCCTATTATTTTTTCTAGATTTATTCTTTTCACCCACAACTTCTTTTAGTTACATGTTAATACTAAAACTTTATATTATACACATTAACTTATTTAATTCCAAAACTCCCAAAATTTTTTTCCAAATTCTCGAACAGCCCCTAGGCTGTCCCAATATTATTTGTCCATCCTAAGTTTTCGGTTATTTACATAGTAACCCCATAAGTTTTATAAATATTACATTTTAATACTTAAACTATATATTATAATCCTTAATTTATTAAATCACTAAAATTGTCCAGCCCCTAGGGTCATTTTAATTTCATTTCAGCCACTAATTTTAGGAAATTACACAAACACCCCAAATAGTTTTATAAATTTCATTTTTAACTTAATACTTTATTTAAATCACCAAAATAATTATTTTTATTATTTTAATTTGGTCAAACCTCACATGTGGTCAAGGTTGACCACCTAAATATTCCTTTGACCCATACTTATACAATTTACGGTTAACGGTTTTACCACATTTATTTCTCTAGTTTTACACTTAAGTGTTTAAACTTTATAAAAATTACATTTTATGTTTTAAAATTCCTAAACAGCCCCCATTCGGGTTTATTTATTGTTTATCACCCTAAACTTTTTTTATTTACGGGTTGACCCACATGGTCAATCTTTTGTTCACTTTAACACTTATAAAGTTCATTAATCATATTATAACTTTATATTCAATTTATGTTACACCTAAATTCATCATTATTCATACAAAATGTTCCTAGGTGAATATGTTCACTAAAATTACACTTTAGCACCAGAACGTGTTTAATTCATTTAACCACCCAAAAACTTAATAATTTGATATTTAAAGCTTTAAACAACTATAATAAAATGCCCTAGACACATGGCCTTCAACATAACATAAACTTAAAATGACATTTAAATGTCCATAAACTATAGGTTATACATGGCTTGCTACAGATTATTCATTTAACTTATAAAAATCATTTTTCTTTCATTTTTAACTTATAAACTTGACTTTAATAAGTCATTAGCACCTAGATACACTAACCAAACATTAAACATAATTTTCTACACATTTGTATGGTTTAAACAACACCTATACATGTACTATTCACGACCCTATTTGTTTCATGACATTAATAATTTTAATGTATATAATTAAGGGTTTTAAGCATCATTACCTTGTTATAACCACAAGGAAGTCCATTCCAATGCTCCTCCCCGTATCGGCACTATTTTACAGAACCTTAGGTTAGATTTCATTTCTTGAAATTAAGCTTAAACACTACCATAGACCTTAAGGCTTGTTTTAGTAGTTTACCTTCTTAAAAAAATGGTTTATCTTTGGGATGATGTCCCTACTGCCACAACACTCCGTGGATGATTTCAAGACCCACTAGGCCTCATATTAATCGGGAACAAAGTCTTAATTAATAACTCTAACTAGATACTTAGTTTAAGGAGTTTGAAAGCATGATTAAAGAAGGATTTTACCTTGGAATTTTGGAAGGTTTCAGGTGGTATTTTTGGCCATCTACAGAAGGTAATAACACCCTTAGTTCATGTGGGAAAAATCAAGGGAAAATAAGGGCTTGAACAGCCATGGGGATTCATGATTTTACCTTCCTTTGGAGCCTTTTAATGAGTGCTTTGGGACAGATATTTAGCTCAATGAAGAGGGCTGAAAACACCCTTCATAAGTGTATCAAAATATGTAGAAAAATGAGTAAGTGGAAGTTCATTTTCGGACTAAGCATTGAAGGGATGAAAACATGTGTTTTAAGGCATTTTTCCTTACCTTAAGGTTATTAAGAGGTTCCCCCAGCCCTTGGGTTGATCTTGAACGTGTCTTGGGTCCTCCAAGTCAGTATTGGTGCCTTATATGGAGTGGGAAGAGTTAAATTCGGCCATGTACATAAATAAAGGAAGACGGGTGTCTTAAAGCACATTTTTCTTACATTGACTTACCAAGTTGGTTCTCTTTGTTTCACCACAGTGTTTACTGACCCATGCTCATAAAGTTTGAGTTAGAATGAAAGAAGACAAGTGGTTGCTGATTTGGAGCAAGGAAATGGAGTCTTGAGGTAGAAAAAGGCTTAAAACACCTCTAGATACTTAAAGCTTGAAAAGGGATGAAGATGGTGAAAGATGTGAGTATGCTGCTGTAAACACGTCTGTAATGAATAGAGGGGAGTGCTGGAAATGAGCAAATGATTGTGAGTGTGGGTATAAGTAAAAGAGGATTTTGTCTTAGGTAATTAGGTGTGTAAGGGCTAGGTTTTGTTTTTATGTGGCATGTGTATTCTTCAGCATTCTTTTCCCTTGTATACAGCCGAGATAAATGGGAGAGTGTTGTTAAATTTCTAGTTTGTGTGTGTGTAAGAGAGGATGAGGTGTATTTGACTTATATGAGGTGAGTTGTTATTTAATGCTTATTTTTTATTCTAGCTTACTTTTTAACTTCTAATATATCATGTTTGATTTTTTTGTATCCCCTAGCCTGAATATACAGCCGTGAGTGCAGGAAATGTTGGGAGGTATTTGTTTTGTGTGAGAAGAGATGAGAGGAATAGGTGTAGAAAGGTGCTTTTACTTTTTTCCTCTTTTGCACATTCTTGTCTTCTTTATCCTTCTACTTTTCATTTTCTCTTCCTTTCCTTGTGTATGTGACCGGCTGTAGTGGTGTGGGGGGGGACCATTTGGAGTTCCAAGTCTTAATATTAAGACATTAAGTTTGTACACTTGTGACTTTATTTATGTTGTAGGTGGTAACATGTATATTTTTGTTTTAGTGTGTATATAAGTGGTTGTTGTGTTTAATAATTTGTTTGACTATATAAAATGTTTTATATAGTCTAATGAGTAATATTTATGATATTTAATACATGTACTAATGTGTTACATGTGGTATTGATTTTAGGAGTTGATTTCTCCTTAATAATCTTCTCTCTTTGATTAGAGATTTAATGTATAGTTTGGTGTCCATTTGGGACTATATGTTTATAATGAGCATTACTCATTAGATGAATATTTGATACTTATAACCTTTATTTGATTTAATTCCTTATTAATTAAGGTAATTAATGTTTGGGGTATTTTAGCCTACCCCCTTAAAAAGACTTTGTCCCAAAGTCTCATTTCTAATCAATTGGTCCTATATAATCTAGTTCCATGACTAGTATCACTCCTAGGGATCAAGTCCCATATCTTCATATATCAAGGTGTAGTAAGTGCACATAATATCCCATAAGAATAGTGCAATAAAAGCACTTCTATTATATCATACGAAAATATAATCCACACACGGAGCAACTCAAGTGCACGACACAATATTCACACATCCACACATGGTGCAACACAAGTGCACAATACCATATTGGTTCTTTCACTTTCCATATAGGGATATATATCTATCATAAGTATCTCCAAGGATATGTCATAAGCAAATGTATTCACAAACATAATCGAGTATCTCGTAGGATACATAACACACATACAAGTTGACAAATGCACATACAAACAATTACAACTAAGTATGCCCCACATACGTACCACAAGCACAACATTAACAACACAAAATTTTGGTATACGCCAGCGCACACCAAAAGGCTCTACCCCCCTTAAAAAGGTTACGCCCGTGACCCCCATAGTATCTAACAGTTGCTATAAGAAGAGTGCTGGATACTTGGCTGGTATAGAGTCCTCCAAATCCCATGTGGCCTCTTCTGCCTCATGGTTTGACTAAAGACCTTCGACCTTTTAATGGTCTTGATCTTGGTCTCCCTAATTTTCGTATCGGGGATAAGGAGTGAAGTCTTCTCTTATCCGGGAGACGGGTCTAATTCTAGCCTTTTGGGCTTGAAAATATGTCGAGAGTGGGATGCATACTTCTTTAGCTGGGAAGCGTGAAGTATTTTGTGCGCTCTCTCAAACACGTTGTAATGGGCCCACTAGCTCCTTAGTGAGGTGTAAACCCACGAACAAAGGGTTCAATTTTCCCTTTTTCGTTCTTATGGATGTATTATGGATTGTTTATTAGTAGCAAGTTATTGATGACCCCGTTCCAATGTGACGGTGCTATACACGGTCTTTCTTATGCTTTTGGAAATAGAAGTATCTTGATCGGAGCGTTATCCTTATTGTACGTACGCTCGATTTGATTCAAGTTGTCCATCCTGGTATTCCGGATTACTAGCGTTCATGCTCGTGCTATATCTTCAAGTGTTCCTTGTCTTCACTTACTGACTTTCAGTTAATGGTGAGATGTGACATTGGATATCATTAGCATTCAGTGCTCTTTGCACTTGTCTCATCAATCTTGAGACATACTATTCTATGTATTCACTGAGATAGTCCTTGTGATCTCGTGTCTCCAGGTTGTTTTGTTCCAGAGTAATATGTTAGTTGTAGTATTTTTTAGGTACTTCTCGTTGATGTATATTGTGTTTTCTCATATGTTGGTCTAACAACAATATTTGTATTGTTCGCCCTGCGCTTTTGTTGGGGGAAATTCATTTGTTATTCTTATTATTATTTTTTGTGTTATGCTTCTTTCAGCATCCAATGCGGGTATGCTCTACGGCATTGAGGCATTTGCCTCAGGGTTTATCTTGTATCTTTCTCATGTTGCTTTACCATGAGTGTATTTGTACATTTATGAGTCTCCACGTGGGTGTGTAGCGTTGAAAGCTGTATTCACTTGGAGTGTCTTTTTGAATGGTCTAGACTACTGTAGTCTGCCATTACAATAATTTTGTTCCTCATTATTAAGTTTTATGCGAGTTTTACTCGTCTAATTCGTGCCAACATGTTTATTTCTAAAGGCTGCTTATAATGGTCGCTTATGTGCGTACCATATCGTAGTCGATTCGACGTTTATTGGTTATTGTTACACTTGCTTTAAAGCTTAGGGCATCCGCTATTATACTAGCTCTGCCTTTTTTTATCAATTAGTAGTGTGTTTATGTTTAACCCCCTTTTTGGGTGAAAATGTAGCATTGCCCTTACGCTTGGGCATGTGGTGACTGTTATATCATACAGTATTGTTTTGTGTCTTTAGTTTGGAGAATAGTTCTCTTTGTGCCCCCCTTTCGGGTGGCGGTTATCAGCATTGAGTAGGTTCTTTCTGGGTGGCAGGAATTGTGCCATTGTAAGTGGGCTCTTGATCCTTATTAGGTTTTCACATATTTACTCACCCATTTAATGGGTTCTCATGAATTTGTCATTTAGTTGACTATTAGTTCTCTCATCTTTTGGGAGGTTTTCTTTTATACTATTGTGTATTAATCACTCCTTTGAGGAGTCACAACTTTGGTCGTGTTGCATCTAAGGTTTTTGGTTCCTCTAGTCTTGTTGGTTAAACTGAGACCCTTATAGTAATTTCATTCGAGGTGGTTATTTGCATTGGTCTGGATTTGTATCACTGACCTTGGCACGAAGTTGACTACTTCTAGTTTTCCTTACACTACTTGTCTATATGTACGGAATATCTCACTGATAAATTACTACTTATTTGACTAACTTTTAGATAAGTGTGTCAAGCCTACATGCTCTAATGGAGTGCGTCGTTTCACATATGCTTTTCATATATTCATAGTGACTGTCACACAGTTACAATTTATGGAATATTCATTTGTCAATTCCTTTCTTACACTGTATCGGAGTGTCCCCAAAGGATTTTTCTTAGGTCCCGTGGGTCTCTTGCCTAATGGGCATAATTACGTATTTTATGTTTAGTAAGTGTTTGCAATATTGCGTCTGAGTAGTTCGGTTTACATTGTAATCGTACAAGGTGGTTTTTCTCCTCTGCCATTGTTTTCGACATATGTTCGCTAATGTCTTAAAGGGGTTCATTCGACCACTTGTATTGACAAGTCATTGTTGTTCTTTGTTTAATAAGTTCTTTATTGGAGTGGTTGTACATCGAATTCAACTTACTGTTATTTGGTTTTCGTGTGCCCGTCTGGCGTTTGTTCGCTATTTCTCATTCTTATATTTTACAGGTTGTTTGTGTTGTTTGTGGTACGTGTTTTTGTTCTTTCAACTTTACCCTATTTCCTAGGTTACACCATTTGTTGTAATTTCGGACTCCGTGGTGAAGGTTTGTGTTTCCTTCTTTATGGAAATCCTTGTTGTAGTTTGGTTTCAATCGCTTTTCATCATTAGTCGTTTCGTGTTGGATGTTGTTGCCCTTGTGGCATACCTTGGAAAGGTAGTCGGAGGTGGTAGTTTCACTCCCCTAGACTCGTGTCCTTCAAGTAGTATATTGGTTATATTCACCTAGGCTTGTGCCTTAAAATGTTAGACCTAGTGTCTTGTACTATTGTTTAAGTTGTTGCCATTTTTTACATAGTCATCATCACTGACATTTGTCGCTTTAGCAAGTGACAAGTCTTAAATACGTACTCTTATGTCACCTATTGCATGGTGGAATACCAATGGTAATAGCCATTCTCTTTTCGTGGAAATCCCATCCCATGATCAGTTGTGATCAAGTGGGGTAACAATTTATGTTTCTTTTCTATGTTGACATTTGTTCGTTCTTGTTGGTTATGGTACTCCTTTGTAAGGATAGTGCCATGGATGTTAATTGTTTAGGTAGTCAATGCCAATTTGCGTTTGAGCCTGCAATTGGCTTAAGTGATATCCGTGTTATGGTACAATGGGTTCAATCATTCTCTTGTTGTGGTCGTCGTGGCCCTCAACGTTATGGTAAGTTATTGCTCAGGCTTCATGCCCTTGCTATCTTCACTGGAGGTAGTGGTACTTGTGGTTTTCCACCTTGGTTCTACTAAGGATTAACAGGTTTTCCCCTTTTTCTAAGTATTAATTGTGTATTGACGTGTGCCGTTATGGGCTTAAGTTGGCCCTGATTGTTATATGGTTATATCTCATCTACAATTTCCTATGCGGTTGGAAATGAGTTGTTACGCAGGGTACTCGTATCTGGAACCCCATCCGTTAAATTAGATGTATTCGAGCTATTTAACAGTCGGTGTATCACGATTCTTTGACTCCCTACCATTATTTAGGATGGTGGTGCATCTAGGAAGTGTTATAAAATTTCACATAAGGTTGTCTTTGTCCTAAGGACAAAACAATCATCACTGGTAGTGATTGGCATTTAATGCCAGTATATGTTCATGGTGCTTGGCTCTTAAGCCGATGTTAATTGCTCATTAACGTTTATTTGGTGTAGTTTGTTATAAGGCTGGTGTTTGCCCTTTAGTTGTAGTAGTCGGACTCATTGGATCCCTCTGAGGTTTGTAGGCCTCATGTTTTTAAGGGTTGTATGACCCTAATCTGTGACAGACTGTATTTATGGTGTTTGTACGAAGGTCGTACAAATATTTAATGATTACCGGTGACCATGGCGTTGCACCTGTGGTCTACACGGTCTGTAGACTTCAGTTGTACTTGTCGTTACAGTTGTAGTTACTGTTGCAATTATAGTTGCAGTTATAGTTGTAATTGCAGTTGTAGTTGCAGTTGTAGTTGCAGCACTTGTTGTAGCAAGTGCGCGAGGTAGACGGAGTCGTCAATGTATTGCTTTTCATGGCGCTTGCTGTAGCAAGTGCGTCATGCAAGTTGAGTTATTGGCTTTATAATGGTTGGTCTCGTTGACGCTTCGGTCGTTTGAGCATGGTTTAGATGGTTTGTCCTGAAAGTGTAGTATTGGAGTTATTTCGATCCGTTGAGGTATGATAAGTCTTCTAGGGCAGTTCTAATTCTAAGTTCTCTAAGTTGGGTTCTTTTTGAGTTTGTTTTTAAACCTCTTCATGGTGGAAGGAGTTCATTGATGCATGCTCTCATGCAATTGATTTATTAAGTTAAGGGTGTGCGGTTACCTAGATCGCGCTGCGTACTAGAACTAGTGCCTAAGGTTCCCACAAAATTCGGGGTATTCTGCCCCTGGTGTCTCCTTTCCCCTTCTAACTGCTCATATCAGCTGGGGTCTACTCGGCGTAGCTACCTCGTGGTGCTTCGGGTCCAGAAGATGGAGTACTCTAGTTGTCTTTAGTGCGGCATTCCTCTTCTTGAGTGTTGTATGGTAGTAATTCTAGGGATTCAGCTCGTGAGCTCATATGGTTATTGCATTTGTAGGTCAGTGAAATACCCCCAACCTAGATATGGTGTTTAGAAGATAAACTAACATATAAGAAGGCTAAATAATGCCTTAGACACATTTGGAAACAATTTAAACCGAAGAAAACACAAGGAAACACCATAAGAGCAATTTAAGCAAAAGCATGCTCTAAGCTTGGAGTAACTTGGGTTAGCACCCAAATATCATTCTTAGACCTTAGTAACATCCTAATGGTCAGGTTAAATCAATTACCAAAGAGAACCAAGCTCAAAAACAAGTTCAAACACAAATTGTCCTTTAAGGACTCTTAAAGCACATTTTTGAAAAATTGTCTTAGAAAGGGGTTTTATGTGGCTAAATGCCCATGATTGCTGCTTAATCAACTTGTGTACTACTTAGTATCACATTAGGAAGTCTAAATCAGTGGGAAATAAAAAATTTCACAAATATGTGCACTAATTTGTGAATAGTAACCAAATAGCGCCTAGTTTAGTCTTTAGTCAACTAAGTTTAATTAAATGGTCAAACAAGACCATGACTAGCCTTAATTAATAAGGGGGCCGGTTTTCTAAGGGGGTGAGTCACCACATGACTAAACAACTAAAGGAAAAAGAAGTGATAAGGCAAATAGTTCTATTGACCTTTTAAACAAAAATCTTGCTTTTAGCTCCCCTCTCCCCTCCTTTCTTCATTTCTTCTTCTTCCCACCAATTTCACCTGTTCTCTTTCTTCTTCATTCACATAGGAAGCAAATCCATGCTAGATCCACCTTCATTTGCTTGACAAACACTCATCTTAGCTCCAAAATCAAAACTAAGTACATATTTCTCTTAGTTAGCTCAAGCTCTTTCTTTCTATCCTTTCAAATCTCCAAGAGCTTCATTTTGGTGCCAAGGAAAACCGCCATTAGAGGAGGAAAAACAAGCTTGAGGAGTCCATTAGCTTCTCCATTCTCTTAAGGTAAAGAATATTCAAGAAAAATCATCTTTCCACCATTTTTCCCCATTACCGAAAATTTCCACTCATGGGGCTTACTTTTTTATGCCTTGTTCTAGTTTGTTTTCTATTCTCCAAGGGCTAGATGAGGTCCTTCTTGATTCATATCCAAGCCTACCTTAAGAATTCAAGGTAAAATATTCATTTTAATACCTTAAAACACATTTTTAACCTAGGGTTGACTCCTTAGGGTTAGTGAATTATTTAGCACTCATTGGAGTTATTGGATATTGACTAGAACATTGTAAAGGAGAAATAAATTGGTGACCGAGATTGTTCAAGGAAAAACCTAAGGAGGAAAGTTTGTGAAACTTGTAAAAGAACAAGGTAAATTGCTTACCTTAAGGTGTTTTATTGTTTAAGGGGATGAGATTTAGATATATGATAAGCTTAGCTTAGAGTTCACATTAGGAAAGGGCTATAAAACCTAGGTGAAACAATGATCATATTTGAGAACTTGTGATTAAGGAGCAAATGGGAAATGAGATAGTTAGACATTTAAAAGGGTGAATTATAAGAGCATTTATATTTTAATGGGAGCCTTGTTGTGTGTATTTGCAGGTCAAAGGCTAATATTTATGTAAATTCAGTGGTTAAGCTTTATGTCATTTAATGGCCTAAGTGCCAAGCATTTTAAGTTTATGCACTATATGATGATGTGGTGTAGTTTTGGTGTAATTTGAGTGTTAGGAATGTGTGGAAAGAATTTGGGTGTTAAATGGTAAAAACCAAGTGTTTGGATGTAGAAATATACTAAAGAAGCCATGTCAAAATTTGGTGAGAAAACAAGGAGCTTAAGGTGTGTAAATGAAGTATGATGACCTATAAGGTACTAGGAACTCTTAGGGCTTAAATTGGTGAAAGAAAGTGAACTAGAGTGTTCTTGAGTGTTTAAAGGACTTAGGAGTTGTCTTGAAGGAATTAGAGTTCAAATGAGTGAGTTTGATGCTCTAGGGATATGGTGGGAGTGTGAATAAGTCTTGTGCAAGTTTTAGTAAACAAAGGATGAATAATGCCTTGTGAGAACCTAAGTGTAAGCTTGAGGAAAATAGAAGGAGTTTATGTAATGGAGGTGTTGTGGAGCAATAATGCTTAGGAGTGGTGGTAATGTTTGTGAGATAACATTTTGGTTAGTTTGAGTTGTAGGTATGATATACCACTTAGAAAACCTAAGGAAAATATTACAAGTGTTAAGAGATTATGTGAGAAATTGGGTAACAAGTTTAGATGAGGAATTATGCAAGTTTGAGATGTTATTTTGGTATTAGAATATTCCTAAGATCATGTATGAACTTTGGGTAAAGCATGGATGAAAAGAACAAGTACAACCACACTTAGAAAAATGCAACTGGTAAAAACCTGCAGCTGGTCCGGGACATAGGTCCAGGGTAAAGTCCCGGACCATGCCTAAAATAGAGCCAAGAATACCTTCAGCACCCTGGTCCGGGACTTAAGTCCTGTAAGAAGTCCCGGACTACCCATTAATAAGTACCCGAGAGTTTCAGCTTGTATTGGTCCGGGACTTAGGTCCCATACAAAGTCCCGGACCATAACATAAAATCAGCCGAGAGTTATACCAAGTGTTGGTCCGGGACTTAAGGTAAGGACCAAGTCCCGGACCACCCTAAAAATGATGTTTAAGCTTGGAAAATGTTAGGAAATGATGGGGATTGTTAGGTATTGATGTTATAAAGTTATTTAGGACATGTTTGGAAGGTGTAATGGCTACTAAGTGGGTGAACAAATATAATAGATAATGAGAAACGATACACTTAAAAATTTAAGTTAAGAACCCTAAGGACTTAGTGAATAACAGTGGATAAATATTGGTGTCTAGGAAGGTTAAGTAAATTGTGTTAAGTTGAGCTAAATAATAACCTAAAACAAAATGAATGTTTTAGGACTTGTGAATTGGGGCTTGGAAGGAGATTAATCAAACAATCGCCGACGGGGAACGGTACAGTTTTCTTGTTACCTGCTTGCTAACGAGGTGTCCCTCGGCTTGTGTGTTATCTATTTATTTGCTATAACTAAGACAAGATAAAACATGCAACCAGTTTTTATTGTTCTCATTGTGTGTGTGTTTTCTTTACACTCACCCACGAGACTTGGGATTAAATACTAACTAAGCTTGGAACCTATGGAATTGAGGAGAGGGATTATATTTCGGTAATTGTTGGTTAATACCCGTTAAGGTTTAACTGACACATGGTTTGTAAGATTTTCACTAACTGGAACCTAAGAGGAGTGAGGAATCCGGGACTGACTCCGGTCATGCATGTTAAGGAAAGGGAGTCGGTATCTGAATCAGATCCGACTTCCGCTTAAGGACTTGTCTTCGGACTTGTCGCCTAGGGTCGAATGTCGGCTCAGCTACATTGGATTTCCAGTCCAAGGTAGGAGGCATTAAGATGGTGCAGTAGGATCACCTAAATCCTAAATTTTAAGATAAGTTGTTTATTCAACCAATGGAGTTAATAGCTCATTGGCTAGGGTTGCTTTTGACCCGACAAAAATAAACATTGAGGTAATATACGACCTATTCTATTTAAAGGACGGTTTGTATTCTAAGACTGAGATGAGGTTTAAGAGAACACTTTTAAGTTGTTAATTGGTTGTGAACTATGAATGTTTATCTGTGGATTATTGTTTTATTGCACTTCATATTATGATTGTGTATCTAATCAATTTCCATGCTATCGACAATTAGTCGTCGTAGCCCCGTTAGCTTGGGCGCCACGAGAGAATCGTACCAGCAATTTCACTGACCCCCTTTGGGGGCTGTTTTTACTTTGCAGGTAAGCGTCCCATGAAGAGTCACCCTGAGAGTAGGGGCGGTTAGACTTAGGCTGGGTTTATTTTGAGCACAGTTAATACTTAAACTAGTGAAGGATTATGTTGTTAGTTGAGATACTAGAAACTCGGTTGGCGGGTGTTTTGGTTGGTATGTATATTTTTGGATAAACGTTTGTAAATATTTAAAGTTTGGTATATTCTGTTGTTCAGACCTTGGCGAGGTCCTCGTGTTAGTTTACTTCGCTGCGATGTTTGTGATTAAGTTGTTAAGTTTGCGATAACCATGATTGGCTTAGGACGGGGTGTTACAAAAGTGGTATCAGAGCGTAGCTACGCTCTGATCAAGAAATACCGGACATAGGTAACCACCGAGTTAGGATTTGGGTTAAGATATAAGTAATGGGCTAAGGGTGTGAGAAGTTAGAGTGAGTAGAGTTAGATGACCACTACTAAGTGTGGGTCGTCTTTACCGTCTATGGGCATTATAAATCCGTAAACCAAAATTGTTGTGGATACGAACCTAATGTGAGTTGTGATTATTCAGATGTCAGGAAGGAGAGGAGGCCGAGGCGAGGATGCTACTGAGATACCGGGAGGGCAGATGATCGCGGAGATCGTAGCTGCCGCATTAGGGCATATGGGCTATTAGCCTGGTATGGGTGCACCACCTCCACCGCCACAGCCCCGGGAACCAAATTGGGTGAAGAGCGCCAAGCTTGAGGCGTACATATCCGAGCTGAAGACCACCTTCGAGACCCTTGATGTCCCTGCTGGGATCAAGGTGCTCCTGGCTGCAATCAATCTGAAAGGGGCAGCGGGCGATTGGTGGAAGCTGGTGAGGGCCGAGCATGAGGCCAATCCATAGTTCGGCTGGGAGCAGTACACAGCACTACTACGAGCCAAGTACTACCCCGCCCATGTCCAGACGAAGGAGCGCTTATAGTTGGATGCGCTAAAGCAGACTAATAAGATGACGGTAGACGAGTATTACGAGAGTTTACCGTCTTGCTTCGTCTTCTGCCGGGTCTTGAATATTCAGACCAGATATTGGTGGACCGCTTCTATGGCGGGCTTAGCCATTGACTCCGCTACGGCATGGGGCCGACGAGTTATACTACCTTGCAGGTAATGAGAATAATTGAAATATGAATAAGTGAATATGATTTAGACTTTGAGATATAAGGGAACTAATACATTGGGAAGCAGGAGTGCTATCATGCCGCTGCTAAGGTTGAGATAACCGTCCAGCTGAGGGACGAGGACAATGCTAAGAGGACGAGTGTCGGAAAGAGCACAGAGAACCAAGGGCAAGGTGGGTACAAGAAACAGAAGTACCAGCCTCAAGCCCAAAATAGTCAGAACCAGAAAGGGAAGGAAGAAACTAAGAAGGCAACTGAAGAGCCGCTTAAGCTAACCTATGCTATTGCTGCGAAGCCCCTACGCTCTAGGGCGCCAAAGGGTAAGGAAATGTACATTGAGTGAGTTGAGAAACATTTAGCAAACCGTTAAGGATATAAGTACTAATATTGAGAATGATCTAGATCTGAGACTGGGAAGGGAGCCGGTGGTGGCTACCAACGACGCTACATCTGTCTGTGGTGTCACAAGGACCACCCCGGGCTCGATTTCAAAGGGAACAAAGTGGAATGCAACTTTTGTGGGGTGTACGGACACCGAGCTTATGAGTGCTTCCGGAACCCCGAGAGCAGAGCCTCTAGGCCCGAGATGAAGGGCAAGGGCAAGACCGATCAGAGTACTCGATCTGACGGTCAGAAGGGGTCGCAGCAAGCTGCAAACAAGAACCCACGGGTAGTCCAGAAGTCGGGACCCACACTACACATGGTAGACCAGGACGATGAGGCTGAACCCCCAACGAGGCCAGGTACCGTTACAAACCATTAAGTAGTAAAATTGCCTGCTTACCGCATTTCATGCATGCTTTGGTGAATAATTGAGTTAGATGAGAATAAGATAAGATTAGAAATTAAGTAAGACATAACCGATTACCACCTTAGGAAACTTAAACATTTGCTATCCAATACCTTCAACACCTAACCCGGAAGACGTCGACATCGAAACCCGAGACATTCCAATCGAACAATGTCTAGTTATCCACCCAGGTATGATTTTATTAAGGGGATACCTGACACCCGAAGCACAAGTAGACATCATCAGGAGGTGCAGTTAGCTAGGAGTGGGACCGGGAGGTTTTTATACACCGAAGTACCCAGGAGGAGCAAGGATGAAGTTAAAGATGATGAGCTTAGGCAAGGATTAGAGTCCGTATGCCAAGACTTACCAGACTACGAGAGTACAAGATGGAGTCTCACCACCGGGAATACCCGAAGAGTTCCATCCGGTTATTACACAAGTCATGGAGATCGCTCAACAGTTGGAAGCTGACCCGATTCTAGACATACAAGCAGACATCTACATTATGAATTTCTATGAGAAATACGGGCGACTCGGACTACATCAGGATAAGGACGAGACAACGGAGTCTCTCGAAAGAGGGATACCCGTAGTGTCTTGGTCCATTGGAGACGACGCAGAGTTCTTGTACGGCGAGCAAAAGCGTGTGAACCGTGCTAATAAGTTGATACTTAAGTCAGGGGATGTATTAGTTATGGGAGAAGAATCAAGGATGTTATACCATGGGATTAAGAGAATCAAGCTGAATACAGGACCGTCAGCAGTAATTAATGCGACGCATATGTGACCAGGGCAGTTAAACCTAACCTTTAGACAGTATTAGCCATGTAATGTTTTAAGTATGATGTAAGGAAGGAGATGTAATAAAGAAGCACATGATGTAAACAGGATGGTTATGAATAAAATAACAGTGTTGTTCATATAATTGTTACGACTCTTGTTATACCATCGTTACTCATGAAGCTTGTGAATACAATTAGTTTATGGACTCGGTACGGAAGGTGCGCTAAGCATACTTACAGAGGCACAGGCCGACGCCAGCGGTACTATCCTCATCGGCACCTTTCCGATTAATGGGATTGAGGCATCAGTTCTCTTCGAACACACCAGCGAACTTTACGGATCTGATGAACCGCTTGTTCCGGGAGCAGCTGGACAAGTCGGTAGTGGTATTCATCGACGACATTCTGATATATTCAAAATCGAAAGCTGAGCATGAGGAACATTTGAGGAGGGCGTTAGAGATACTGAGGGAGAACCAGCTGTACGCTAAGTTCTCCAAGTGTGAGTTTTAGCTTGACTAGGTCTCTTTCTTGGGTCATGTCATCTCAGATGCTGGGATCTCGGTGGATCCAGCAAAGATTGATGTCATGCGTACCTGGCCGAGACCGAAGACAGTTGCTGACATTTTGAGCTTTCTGGGTTTGGCGGGTTACTACCGGAGGTTTGTTAGAGATTTCAGCAAAGTCGCGAAACCGATGACCAGTTTGATGAAGAAAGATGCACCGTTCGTATGGACGGCTGATTGTGAGAGTTCGTTTCAGAGTTTGAAGGACTCACTGACCACTGCACCGGTTCTGACCATTCTAGACGGTACAGAGGGCTTTGAGGTTTATTATGACGCATCTGGCAGAGGCTTAGGTTGCGTGCTCATGCAGCATGGCAAGGTGGTGGCTTATGCCTCATGCCAGCTGAAGAGACATGAGGAGAACCAACCCTCTCATGACTTAGAATTGGGAGTAGTGGTATTTGCCTTGAAGATTTGGCGCCACTACTTATACGGGGTTAGTGTGACGATCTACACTGATCATAAGAGTTTGAAATATATATTCACTCAGAAGGAGTTGAATCTTCGACAGAGAAGATGGTTAGCGTTTTTGAAGAACTATGACATTGACCTCCAATACAAAGAAGGGAAGGCCAATGTTGTAGCTGACGCCCTGAGTCGTCGAGCACACTCACTCCATTCGCTAGTTTCTCTCTCCAACTTGGTTGATGAGGTGCGAGAGGCTTAGAGGACAGATGAGTATATGAGAGAGGTCAGACAAAACCCGACAGAGGGTACCTTTGAGAGTCAGAAATATGACTCCAGACTTCATGATGATGATCTGAACAGACTTAAGGGCCAGTTATGCATACCACGAGGCAGTACGGATTTGAAAGACCGTATACTTAGAGAATCACACTGTTCTTCAGTTTCCATCCATCCAGGAGCCTCTAAGATCTATAAAGACATGAAGAGATACTTCTGGTGGTCGGGGATGAAGACAGATGTTACCGAGTTCGTCTTGAGGTGTCTCACATGCCAGAAGGTAACATTCGAGCACCGACGACCGGGTGGAATGGTACAGTCGATGCCAGTTCTAGAGTGGACATTTCATGATATCTCCATGGACTTCGTGGTCAAACTCCCACCTGCCAGGGGAGGTCTGAACATGATATGGGTGGTGGTGGATCGCCTTACCAAAGTAGCCTGATTCATACCGATGAAGGATACTTGGAAGGTAGCTAAGTTAGCTGAGTTGTTTGAGAAGGAGATCATGAGACACCACGGGATACCAAAGACCATAGTGTCAGATAGAGATACCAGATTCCTTTCAAGGTACTGGAGAGCCACACGAGAAGCGTTGGGTACAAAATTGAAGTTAAGTACCACGTTCCATCCTCAGACAAATGGTCAGACTGAGTGTACAATTCAGACACTCGAGGACATGCTGAGAGCATGTGCCTTGGACTTCCAGGGCAGTTGGATTGGCAAGTTGCATCTGATCGAGTTTTCATACAACAATAGCTATCACGCTTCGATCAAGATGGTGCCTTTCCAAGCGTTGTACGGTAGACCATGTCATACACCGCTCTGCTGGGATGAGTCGAGTGAGACGGTCATTATAGGACCTGCGTATTTAGAACAAGTTCAGGATGAAGTTCAGCAAATCAGGGAGAACATGAAAGATGCTCAAGATAGGTAGAAGTCGTATGCTGATGTTCGACGACGAGACCTGGAGTTCGCAGTGGGTGACCGGGTATTTCTACGGGTTTTACCGATGAAGGGTGTATTTAGATTTGGGCAGAAGGGCAAGCTGAGCCCGAAGTTTGTTGGTCCTTACGAGATTACAGAGCGGGTGGGCCCAGTTGTTTACAGGTTGAATTTACCTGCTGAGCTGGGTAAAGTGCATGATGTTTTCCATGTTTCACAGCTAATGAAATACATGCACCACCCCTCCCATGTGTTAGAGCCTGAGAGGTTGACGTTAGAACCGAATATGAGATCAGTGGAGGTTCCTCAGAGGATCTTGGATAGTAAAACTAGGGACACTCACCATAAGTCAGTGCGACTGGTGAAGGTTCTCTGGTCTATCCAAGATGTTGAAGAGGCCACGTGGGAATTAGAGGATAAGATCAGATTGAAGTACCCTTCATTATTTACTGACTAGATCGTCTGTATAGGGTACGGAGCGCACCCCTTTTTAAGGGGGGTAGAGCTTCCTCGCTTTTGAGTTAGTAAACGAACATGTTTGTCGTATTGTTTGGTTGGTGTAAGATGTGGTTTTGTGTAAGTTGTTACACTCGTGGTAAGTTTAAGATATGTATAGTACTTATGTATGGTACTTGTGGCGGACATTTGAGTCTTGAGGTGTGTGAATGTGAATGTAAGATATGGTATTAAGATTAAGGAAATTGAGTACCGTGAATGATTAAGTATATACGTGAACTTTGGGGACAAAGTTCTTTTAAGGGGGGTAGATTGAAATACCCCAAACCTAGATATGATGTTTATATGATAAAATAACGTATAAGAAGGCTAAATAATGCCTTAGAAATATTAGGAAACATTTTAAACAGAAGAAAACACAAGGAAAAACCATAAGAGCAATTTAAGCAAAAACATGCTCTAAGCTTGGAGTAACTTGGGTTAGCACCCAAATATCATTCTTAGACCTTAGTAACATCCTAATGGTCAGTTTAAATCAATTACCAAAGAAAACCAAGCTCAAAAAAAAGTTCAAACACAAATTGTCCTTTAAGGACTCTTAAAGCACATTTTTGAAAAATTGTCTTAGAAAGGGGTTTTATGTGGCTAAATGCCCATGATTACTCCTTAATCAACTTGTGTACTACTTAGTATCACATTAGGAAGTCTAAATCAATGGGAAATCAAAAATTTCACAAATATGTGCACTAATTTGTGAATAGTAACCAAATATCGCCTAGTTTAGTCTTGAGTCAACTAAGTTTAATTAAATGGTTAAACAAGACCATGACTAGCCTTAATTAATAAGGGGGCCGGTTTTCTAAGGGGGTGAGTCACCACAAGACTAAACAACTAAAGGAAAAAGAAGAGATAAGGTAAATAGTTCTATTTACCTTTTAAACAAAAATCTTGCTTTTAGCTTCCCTTTCTCCTCCTTTCTTCATTTCTTCTTCTTCCCACCGATTTCACCTGCTCTCTTTCTTCTTCATTCACGTAGGAAGCAACTCCATGCTAGCTCCACCTTCATTTGCTTGCCAAACACTCATCTTAGCTCCAAAATCAAAACTAAGTACATATTTCTCTTAGTTTGCTCAAGCTCTTTCTTTCTATCCTTTCAAATCTCCAAGAGCTTCATTTTGGTGCCAAGGCAAACCGCCATTAGAGGAGGAAAAACAAGCTTGAGGAGTCCATTAGCTTCTTAATTCTCTTAAGGTAAAGAATATGCAAGAAAATCATCTTTCCACCATTTTTCCCATTACCGAAAATTGCCACTCATGGGGCTTCATTTTTATGCCTTGTTCTAGCTTGTTTTCTATTCTCCAAGGGCTAGAGGAGGTCCTTCTTGATTCATATCCAAGCCTACCTTAAGACTTCAAGGTAAAATATTCATTTTTTTACCTTAAAACACATTTTTAACCTAGGGTTGATTCCTTAGGGTTAGTGAATTATTTAGCACTCATTGGAGTTATTGGATATTGACTAGAACATTGGAAAGGAGAAATAAATTGGTGACCGAGATTGTTCAAGGAAAAACCTAAGGAGAAAAGTTTGTGAAGCTTGTAAAAGAACAAGGTAAATTGCTTACCTTAAGGTGTTTTATTGTTTAAGGGGATGGGATTTAGATACATGATAAGCTTAGCTTAGAGTTCACATTAGGAAACTGCTATAAAACCTAGGAGAAACAATGATCATATTTGAGAACTTGTGATTAAGGAGCAAATGGGAAATGAGATAGTTTGACATTTAAAAGGGTGAATTACAAGAGCATTTATATTTCAATGGGAGCCTTGTTGTGTGTATTTGCAGGTCAAAGGCTAATATTTGTGGAAATTCAGTGGTTAAGCTTTATGTCATTTAAGGGCCTAAGTGCCAAGCATTTTAAGTTTATGCACTATATGATGATGTGAAGTAGTTTTGGTGTAATTTGAGTGTTGGGAATGTGTAGAAAGAATTTGGGTGTTAAAGATTGTTAAATGGTTAAAACCAAGTGTTTGGATGTAGAAATATACTAAAGAAGCCATGTCAAAATTTGGTGTGAAAACATGGAGTTTATGAAATACCCCAAACCTTAATAAGTGGTTTAAATATTAAATAATAAATTAATAAGACTAAAAAGAGTCTTATAAATATTAGTAAACCATTTAATAGATAGTAAATATAATTAATTGCCTAAAATGAAAATTGTCGTATAAATGAGTTTTGAATGGCTAAATGACCATCAATACTCTTTATTAATATGTGTACTATTTAGTATCACATTTGGAAGTTTAAATTAATAAGAAATAAATATTTCACTTTTATGTGTTTTGTTATAGTGAATAGTGACTAAAATAAGCTAGTTTGTAACATATATTAACAGTGTAATTTAATTGAGAAATAAAGACTAGTAACCCCTTGTAATTAAAAGGGAGTCGGTTTGCTTGTGGTGTGTCGACACCCTTGCTTACTGATTGAACAAATAAGTGAGCAAGTTAATGAGTTTAATAAACACTATTTGCTTTTCTACTTCCCTTACGTAGAAACTAATATCTACTAAAAGCAACTACAATAAGTGAACCCATCATTCACTTTCTTATTTCCTTACAATCTCACGTAGCTTCCTCTTCGCTGCTCTCCTTCACGATCGCACAGCACCAGCACAAACATGCAACTTCAAAATCTTGTAACTTCTTACTCACTTGTCCAAATCTAAAAACCGAGACCACCGATCTCTTAGTTTCATCAAGCTCTTCGATTTAGTCTCTTCAAATCTTCAAGAGCTCCACTTTGGTGCCAAGAGGAATCTCCATGGGAAGAGCTTGAGGCCAGCTTCTTACGTAGTATTCTTCTCCTTTGCTTCAAGGTATGGAAACTCAAAAGAAAATGGTGTTTCCTCTAACGTTTTATGAACCAAAGGTAGCTTAAAATCCCTTTGGAAATAAAACGTTGTCTGTACAAACTACCAAGAGCCAATGGTTATGACTTAGAAAAATGTTCTCAAAAGACTAGTAAAAAAACATACGAACTGTTTTGTATTTGCAGGTGAGAGGCAATATATTGTGGGAAATTCAGTGTTTAAGATTTATGCAATTTAAATTGTGCACTACGTTGTTATGTGGTGTATTTGGGTGAAATTTTGAGTATAAGGGGTGTACTGGGAAGTTTATATATCTGATAGGTGAAGAGAACTTGCGCAGCAGAGCATAAAAAAATTCCAGTACGTCGTTTCTGTAAGTTTGGTCCGGGACCTAGGTCTTGGTTCATGTCCCGGACCATGGGTGTAAAAGGCCGAGAGTTACATATAAAAGAGGTCCGGGACTTAGGCCTTATGTAAGGGCCCGGACCAACCCCCAAAAAGAATTCGAGAATTGTACGTGGTCGTAGGTCCGGGACTTAGTCCTTATGTAAGGGCCCGGACCAACCTAGAAATACCGTGATTTTTCTTTTGGCTTTAGGTCCGGACTTGGCTCTTGTACAAGGACCCGGACCAAACCTTTAAAATTACGAGGGAT